>CM039140.1:21548377-21590877 GCA_022036555.1 Microstegium vimineum
GACAAGATAAGAGCTGCTACAATATTGTTCTAAGCAAGAATGACTATCGGAGTTTTATTTATTAAAATGATAAAAATACTTTTTGTTCCTCAATGGTGAGAATTCCTACCAAAGCCATATATGCTCTTCCACGATATAAGCTTTCTACATAAGCTGCTTGCTTTGTGTTGAGTTTGGTCAAGTTTTGTGACCCTTGTTGAGAGATTTATCATGCTCCCAAGATCAAGATCACGTACACGCCACATATACATGCTGCTTCTACACTGGAAGTACGCAGAAACATGCCTTACATTTCCACATAGTTCATGCTCCATGTTTTAATAGAAAATTCTCTCTCTAATATGTTGCTAGTTAAATGAGACATAGTGAAAGGATCAAGATGCCCAAGAGGGGGGGGGGTTAATTGGGCTCTTTTTAATTTCTAAACAAGAATTAAACCTATAAAGAGCCAATTAACCCCCTAGTGCCTACCGCTTGTGTGTCCTAGCTAGAAAGCGGTAGCAAGTCAATGGAAAGCGAAAACTTCCTACACAATTCTAGTATGAATTGAAAGACAAGTGCGGAAAGTAATGCGGTAATAAAGAGCTAGGGAAAGAGATGCTTGACACGGCGATGTTTTGCCGAGGTATCGAGGAGTCGACACTCCCCCCTAGTCCTCATTGGAGCACCTCGCAAGGTATAGCTCCCCTCAATCCCACGCAAGGGATGAGTGCTCTCTACGGGCTGATTCTTCGCCACTCCGGCTCGGTCAATCGCCCACAACCGATCACAACATCGATGGAGAAGGGCCGCCGACAATCTCCGGCGATCACCTTCCTCCGAGCACCACCGGACCGTCCAGGTGATGTCGATCACCAAGAGTAACAAGCCTCGATCTTCGCTTGACTCACTCAAGCTTCACAACTAGAGGATGCACACTTGAACTCTTGGATGAACTAGAGAGAGGATGGATGGATTCGCGAATCACTCTCTCTCTCTAGGGCTCTTGCTCTCTTCCCAACCTTCTCAACGAACTCAGCAACTCAAATGAGCAAAGGCCAGGTGGGAAAGAAGTGGGAGGGGCTATAAATAGACCCTCTGAAAACTGCCTCGGGCTGGCAATTTAAGTTGGCGACGGACGCTCTGTCGACTAGGCGACGGACGGTCCGTCGCATGCCCAACGGCTAGTTTCTGTTCATAGTTTAGGCGACGGACGGTCCGACGCCCTCCCTAACGGCTAGTTCTGACAACACTGTTCCCAGCGACGGATCCTACGTCACTGGGTGACGGACGCTCATCCCCAGCGTCCGGCGCTTCGCTCTGGCTAGGGTTGAAAAACACCCTCTCTGGAAGGTCGACAGACGCTCTTACCAGCGTTGCGTCGAACAGCGTCCGACGGACCCTGAGAAAATTAGCCAGAAAACATCCTCTCTGGAAGGTCGACGGACGGTGTGGACTGAACCAACCAGCGTCCGACGCCTCTGTCCGATGCCGACGGACAGCGTCCGGCGCCCCTGCCAGGAGCGTCCGACGCCCAGAAAACAGTTTTAACAACTTCATTTTTCGTCGCGATGAATATGGAAGTTGTTCTAGTCTATCTTACGGTCACCATAGGCTTGCTTAGAGCTAAGGAAGTCAAGTGTGCACCACACCTAAGTCATGAAGCTTTCCTAAGTCAAGCTACTAATCTCAACCCCTCTTAATAGTACGGTCAAAGGTAAAAAGAGAAGGCCTATCTATTTCTAAGTGCCCTTCATCTCCTTATGGCACTTATCCTATCATTCTAGGGTCTTCATCATGTCTCCTTGAAACTGAAACGATATCCATCTTGGGGGCTAAGTGATGACCATTAGAGCCCATTCTTATCGATCACTATGGCTAAGCTACGCATAGCCTCTGCAAAACACACGTTAGCCATAATAAACTCTAATTGTCGTTAATCACCGAAACCAACTAGGGCAATGATTCTTCAATCTCCCCCTTTTTGGTGATTGACGACAATAGATCCTCGAGTATGGATAAGAGTTATGGTTACGATTCAAAGGTGACTTGGAATGGTTGAGCAAGGGTTAGTGAAATTGTAATGAAGCATACTTGCTCACCCAAGCCAAATCACAAAACATGGTACTCATAGATATGAATGAAAAAGCAGTACCTCATGATATTCTCAAAGGATTGTCGGAGTCTAGTGCGGAAGCTCAAGTAACGTTTAAGCATAGAGACATATCATGAAACATGAGACAACTCACAAGATATATTAGTGATAATCAAGAGTTTGTCACATGCAACCATATAAACATCAACCATCACCACATCACACATATAGACAAATGTATAAAAGTAGACAGGATGAAAGAGTACGGGGACAATAAGCATACAAAGATCCAAATCCCTCCCCCTATCTCTATACTCGACCCTCTCTCCCCCTTTGGTGTCTAGCACCAAAAACTAAGTGTCTAGGGCTGGAGAAGAAGGTGGAGGAGCGGCAGCCCTGCGATCTAGCATGATGAAGTCCTGAAGGTCTGACTCGTCTGACTCATCATCTACCTCGGCCTCTGCCGGTGTAGGTGCAGCTGGGGTGGCCTCTGGAGCTGTCACTGTAACCTCTGGAGCTCCGGTCTCAACTGACTCCCCCTGAGGCTCAGCTGGTGCCTCTAACGGTCCTGCCTCAGTGGTAGCGGGCCTGGGAGCCCGACGAGTGAATACTCGAGGCGAGGGGGACGGTGTCACTGCAAGGGCTACTAGGGACACTGCTGCTGCAACCTCTGCAGGCTGAGTCTGAACTGGAGAAGACACTGCCACTGTAACTGCCTCTGCTAGGGATATGGCATCCGTCTGAACTGTAGCTGGAGGAGTAGTGACTGTCTGTGCTGACTGCTCAGGAGTGATCTCCGACGAGGCAACTGAAGACATGTGGGTGCCCATCGCCGGAGGATCGACTGCAGTCTCTGGAGCTGGTGTGACTGGCTGAGCTGCTCCTGGGAGTCTTCTCCCGTGATCTCTAGATAAGATGCTGACAGATCTCTCGAGGCCTCTGCTAAGGTAGTTCCCCGGGTAGGAGTGAATCCTGTCTGGAACTCTCTGGGTGAAGCTATCCAAGAGGACACCTGGGTCCTCGGAGTCTGGTACTCAGGAGAGGCTGCTGGCTGGAACGGAGGAGTAGCTGGTGCCTAACTCTGCTGTCCTCTGGATGGTAGCGCTGGAGTCGGCACCACAACCACTGGAGGCTGCTGTGGAGGAGAGGTGAACTGCTGCTGCTGTGAGACGTCGGGCAACTGAAACTGTGGCGAGGAAGTCTGCCCGGAGCTAGAGGCCAGAAGACGCTCAAGTAGCAGTGTCTGAGTCTTCTGAATCTCGGCCTGTTGCAGCTGATAGGCTAGGAACTGGCGCTGGAACTCATCCTGCCTAGCCTGTGTCTGTGCCTGAGCTGCCAGCTGCTGCTCAGTGAGCCTCCGTAAGTCTGCAGCCTGTCGCCTCTGCTCCTCTGCCTGGCGAGACTGCTCCTCCTGCATCCTCGATACAATCGTGAGCAACGTAGCATCTGAGGAACTAGAACCTCGAGCTGGAGCTGTTGCAGCTGTGCCTGACCCTCCTGCCTCGTGGTCATGGGTCATCGGTGTATACTCACGCATGGGCTGGTAGTCCTCGTCAGAGCTGTCGGAGTCGAGATCCTCTCTAAAGACTGTCTCGGCAGTTGTATCTATCTCTGCATCTAAGTCTGCCAGCTCTGCCTGAGCAATCTGCTCCACTGTATCATCTGTGACCTCGGCCGACTGTGGTGGCACACCGGCCTGCCTAGTGCCTGGTCTGTAGGCTCTGCTGGGGCGAGGCAACTGTCCATGTGCCACAAGCTGACTCATCGAATAGACTGGGAACTCTGTAGCTGACCTCGTAAGGGTGACTCTCATGACACCTGACCCGGTCTTGGCAACTATCAAATAAGAGATCCAATGAGCAAACTGTAGCTGCCAATGACCCCTGAACCCAGCAGCTATAATATCCTCGAGCTCGCTCACTATCAAATCCCAGAGGTCAAACTTCTCCTTCCTGACAATATGGGCAAGGAGCCACAGCTGTAGGCGAGTGATCGTATCTCGGGCTCCAATCCGAGGGAGGATAGTCCGTCTGAGTACATCGTGGAGGATCCGAGCCAAAGGAGTAAGGTCACGTGGCGTACGGCTCGAACCCTCAGTGAACGGCTGCTGAAAGCACGGCCTCACGAAGTCCGTAGATGGCACTATACCATCGTGAGGTCGGCGAGGGGCCTCTTGATCCCCATAGCAAAGACTATGGATCCTGGTAGGTGAGGACTCTAGGTGAAAGAGCTCTCTGAAGCGTGCTGCTGTAACCCTGAAATCACGTCCCTGAAATCCGAAGTGGAGGAACTCGTGATCAGGTGAGATCCACAGAGAGACGTAGAACTGATATACCCAATCCTTCTGATATGCCCCTGACCGTCCCATCAGATCTGTCAGACCCTGGATATACTAGAGATGCTGCAGGATCTCTGGACCACCGATCCCCTCTATGAGCAGATGGGCACACCCTGTGGGCCCTGAGAGGAGCATCAGTGTCTATATATGCTCTGTAGAAATCCTCATGCACTGTAGTATAGAACTCTCGTCCGGTACAGGGGTCCCTCTGAGGTGGGAACCAGGACTGGAAGTCAACAAACCGAAGCAGCTGAACTTGCTTCGCTGTAAGTGCACGAACCTGGTGCCTCATGGGGTCTGGGAGACGGGTCCTGGAGGGCTAGGTGGTGAACCTGAGCCTCTAGATCGAGTCACTTGACGGCTCATCAGCTCTCCAATAGTAGAGTGGCCCGCGGCCTCTGTCGGCTCAGTCGCTGGGACTGGCTCTGTCTCTGGTGTCTCTGTAGCCTCGACGGGCTCTGACTCTGGAGGTGGAGGGGACTCACGATGCGCTCCATGGTGAGGCGAGAGCCTCAAGCCGGTGCGACGTCCTCCTCGCTCCGCTAACTCAGCTGCCTCTACCACTGCTAGCGCGGCTACCGAATCTGGATCCATTGCTGGCCTCTTGCGCTTCCAAGAGATGACCTTTTGTTTTCCCTTGCCGCGGTCAGTGGGTGGACGCGGTGGAGGTGGAGGGTCACCACCACTACCGGGAACGGGACCTGCATTCTTTGTCCTTGCCATTTCTCAGCCTTTTGCAATCAAACTCTGACAATCAAAGCCTCAAGAGATCAAACCTCAGACTCACTGACCACTGACACTCGAACACTGACAAGCTCAGAACCAAACAACTATAAGAGCGGCACGCCGGCCCTGGACTGTCCTCGTGAGGCTTTGCCTCGATCCGTACTCGCGGGCTTTGCCCCGAGTTCACTGACACTGCCTGCTGACTCTCTGATTCTCAAATCAACTGACCCTGCTCGTGAGAAATAGATAGGATACACCATAAGCATATAACTAAAGGTGAGGGTCTATGGAAGTATGAAATAAGGTAAGGATAGATCGCAATTTCCAATAAGGAACCATACCTCGGACCCTAGCCAAAATGGGAGAAGAGGTGAGATTCCCCGATCAATCAACCGTAATCCGCAATCCACAGTCCGCAAACTAATCAAGGCAGAGAGAGGGGTTTAGGGTTGGCAAGGTGATAGAGAATGGATGAAGTGATTTGAAATTCAGAGGAAACATTCATAGGAATTGAAATTCACCTCTGAGATCAATCAACCTCCAATAATGAGAGCTCCTCGGCAAAGAAGGTCCCGCACACTGGAGTCACGCAAGGGATTGACGGTGGTGCAAAGGAGGGGCTCTGGCGTGGAGTGGAGACTTAGCGGGAGAGTGCTCTGCGGAAGGTGGAGCTGCAGAGCAGGCGGCGGTGCTGGAACAGGGTGGAGCCGCGGCGCAGAGAGGGCCACGGCGACGCAGGGCAGCACAGGGAGCAGGCGGCGGCGCAGGGAGGTGGCGCTCCAGCGATGGGCGGCACAGGGGCCAGCGGCGGCGAGGAGCGGCGGTTAGGGTTTGAAACTGCGGCACGGCGGCGGACTGAATCGAGCGAGAGGAACAGAGAAGAAACGGGGATTTTTAAAAAAATCGCCGTTAAGTTCGCGACGGACGCTCCGTCGGACGGCGACGGACGCTCCGTCGGACTACGACGGACGCTCGGGGAGCGTCCGACGGCATCGTCCGTCGGGCTTCCAGAACAGATTTGAAACACCCAATCGCATTGACCGCGACGGACGCTCCGCGACGGACGCTTGGGGGAGTGTCCGTCGCCCTGTTAGCGGGCAACTTTAATCTCCGGACGATCGCGACGGACGCTGAGGCAATTGACACCGAGCGTCCGTCGGCAGCGTCCGACGCCTTAAAAATAGAATTCTTCAAATTTTCTTTTTGCGACTTTCTCCCAACCAAGTTCCAACCCCAATATGATCCAAATAACACTTGATTGGACTTGATATGAGAACCATCTCTCAAACACTCATTTTCAATTAGTTTGCCATAGGCTTAAATTTAGTTTTTAGCTCAAAATATTCGAATGGAAGCGCCAAGGAGTCATCATATGGCCACAAGAGGGGTATTGAAGTGACTTGAGCTTGGAATGCTCCCCCTAAGTGGACTATCATAGAGGATGCTCAAGAAACTTAACCGAAAAGAAAATGGCAAATAACACACATGCATATGCTATGCAATACGAAATTTGAATCTAGGTTGCTTGCAAGTTTAAACCGCGGTTAAGCTTTGTCACACGCTTTGAGGGCGGTTATCTTAACCGCGTTAGCCAAGCCTATGTGCATTACCATATTAAACATGTTATATTACATATGAATGCATGGTTCACACAAACTCATCTTTTAGTGAAATTAGAGTGATCAAGCACATTTAACTCGCTTCTCAACCTACAAAAGGTTGTTTCATCGAGTGGTTTAGTGAAGATATCCACCAATTGATCTTTGCTCTTAACTCCAACTAGTGTTATGTCTTTCCTTTCCACATGATCTCTAAGAAAGTGATGGCGAATATCTATGTGCTTGGTGCGAGAGTGTTGAACCGGGTTGTTTGCAAGCTTTACGGCGCTTTCATTATCACACAAAAGTGGAACTTCTTTTAAAAATACGCCGTAATCAAAGAGTGTTTCGGTCATGTATAAGATTTGTGCACAACTTGCTCCCATGGCAATGTATTCCGCTTCGGCGGTTGACAATGCCACACTATTTTCCTTCTTTGAGGACCAAGAAACAAGTGATCTTCCTAGCATGTGGCACCCGCCGGAGGTACTCTTCCTATCAACCTTACACCCAGTGTAATCTGAATCGGAATAGCCAACTAGTTGGAACAGAGCTCCTTTGGGATACCAAAGACCCATGCTAGGGGTGTGCCTTAAGTACCTAAGGATTCTTTTAACCGCACAAAGATGCGACTCCTTAGGGTTTGCTTGAAACCTAGCACACATACACACACTAAACATGATATCCGGCCTAGATGCGGTGAGGTAAAGTAAACTACCGATCATAGAACGATAAAGAGTTTGGTCAATCGGTTTACCTCCCTCATCGAGATCAAGATGCCCATTAGTAGGCATTGGGGTCTTGATTGGCTTGCAATCCTCCATCTTGAATTTCTTGAGCACATCATAAGTGTAGTTTTCTTGAGATATGAAGGTGCCCTCCCTCAATTGCTTCACTTGGAAGCCAAGGAAGAAGGTTAGCTCGCCAATCATCGACATCTCGAACTCCTTGGACATCAATGCACCACATTCCTTGCTATGACCTTGGTTTGTTGATCCAAATATAATGTCATCGACATATACTTGGCAAACAAAGATCTCTCCATCTAGCACCTTGGTGAAGAGTGTGGTATCCACTTTTCCGATCTTGAAGCCCTTCTTGAGTAGGAAGTCCCTTAGCCTCTCATACCAACCTCTTGGAGCTTGCTTCAATCCATAGAGTGCCTTGGACAACCTATACACATAATTAGGACAATTTGGGTCTTCAAACCCGGGAGGTTGTGAGACAAAAACAAGTTCATTAATGAAACCATTTAGAAAGGCACTCTTCACATCCATTTGAAAAAGTTTCATTTTATGGTGTGAAGCATATGCCAAAAGGATACGAATGGCTTCTAGTCTTGCAACCGGTGCAAAGGTCTCCCCAAAATCCAAGCCTTCAACTTGGGAGAACCCCTTTGCCACCAATCTTGCCTTGTTTCTCACCACCATGCCTTGATCATCTTGCTTGTTCCTAAACACCCACTTGGTGCCAATGATTCTTGCTCCTTTGGGCTTTTCTACTAGTGTCCACACTTCATTCCGGGTGAAGTGGTTCAACTCTTCGTGCATGGCGTTCACCCAATCCGGATCCGCAAGTGCATCCTCCACACTAGAAGGCTCAACAAAGGAAACAAAGGAGTGATGTTCAACATAAGAAGCAAGTTTAGATCGAGTTGTTACCCCCCTTGATGGACTCCCTATGATGAGGTCTTGTGGATGAGCTTGAAGCATAGGTGTAGATCTTCTATTAATCTCTTGGGGAGGAGGTTGCGGTGCTTCAGCATTGCTTGCTTCGGCCTCGGCTTGATCTTGAGGGATGTGAGTGTCTTCTTGAGCTTCCCTCACTTGATCTTCTTCATCAACTTGAGGCGTGTGGGGTGGAGAAGGATCTTGATTTGCTTCATCTTCAACTTCTTCCACCTCTTGCGGGTTGATAGCACCAATTGGCATATTCTTCATTGCCTCCCTTAAGGGTTCATCACCTACATCATCAAGATTTTCATGCTCTTCATGAGAGCCATTAGTTTCATCAAACTCCAAGTCATACGTTTCTTCAACTAAGCCGGTGGCTTTGTTAAATACACGGTATGCCTTGGATTTAAGTGAATATCCAACTAAGAAACCAATGTCACATCTTCTTTGGAACTTGCCCAAGTGTTGGCGCTTCTTGTAGATGTACACTTTGCAACCAAACACTCGGAAAAAGGATATATCCGGTTTCTTCCCATTCACAAGCTCATAGGGGGTCTTCTTGAGAAGCCTTTGGACAAATAGTCGGTTGGCCGCATAGCATGCGGTGTTGATTGCTTCGGCCCAAAACTTCTCGGGGGTGTTGTATTCGTCAAGCATTGATCTTGCAAGAGTGATAAGTGTCCGGTTCTTCCTCTCTACTACACCATTTTGTTGAGGAGTATAGGTGGCAGATACTTCATGCTTGATCCCAACTTCATCACAATAGTCTTCAATCTTGGTGTTCACAAACTCGGTCCCATTGTCACTTCTTATCTTCTTAATCTTCACATCAAACTCATTTTGGGCTCTAGTTGCAAACTTCTTGAATATTGATTGTGTTTCTCCCTTGTCTTGAAGAAAGAACACCCAAGTGTACCTAGAGTAATCATCAACTACCACCAAGCAAAAGAGATTGCCACCAAGGCTAGCATAGGTGGTAGGTCCAAATAGATCCATGTGAAGTAGCTCTAGGACTCTTGAGGTTGACATGAAAGCTTTGGTTGGATGAGTGTTTGCCACTTGTTTACCGGCTTGACATGCACTACAAAGTTTGTCCTTCTCAAACACAACATCCTTCACACCTCTAACCAACTCCTTCTTAACAAGCTTCTTCAAAGTTGACATTCCCACATGTGCTAATCTTCTATACCATAGCCAACCCAAAGAACTCTTGGAGAATAGACATGTTTGCAAACTAGCTTCATTTGAGGTGAAGTCCACTAGGTAGAGATTGTTGTGCCGAAACCCTTTGAATATCAATGATGAATCTTCAATCTTGGACACAACTACCTCATTTGGAGTGAAGAGACAATGGAAACCAAGATCACATAGTTGTCCCACCGATAGTAAGTTGAAACTCAATGATTGTACTAGCAAGACATTTGATATTGATTGATCATTTGAGATTGCCACTTTGCCTAGACCTTGCACTTTGCCTTTTGAATTGTCCCCAAAGGTAATCTTGTCTTGCCCTTCACAATCTTCCTCAAGTGTGGTGAACATCCGGGAGTCACCGGTCATATGTTGAGTGCATCCACTATCAATCACCCAATGACTTCCACCGATCTTGTAGTTCACCTACACACAAGCAACTTTGAGTTAAGCTTGTTGTTTGGGAACCCACACTTGGCGAGGTCCCATAGCCTTGTCCACCAACTCCTTAGCAACCCATAGCACTTTGGGCTTGTTCTTCATCTTGGGACCAAGAAATACAACTTGAGGTCTACCCTTGGAGTCCTTGTTGATGATGAAGTGTGCATCATGAGCGAAAGGCCTTATGTGCTTGGGCAAGGACTTGGGTGGTGGAGTCTTGCATTGGGATTGAAAATGACCCACTTGACCACATCCAAAGCACTTCTTGGGCTTGGGCTTAGGTGTGTCATAGTTGCTTCTCATGGCCTTGTTCTTGTAATAGTTCTTGGCTTCTATCTTGACCTTGGCCTTCATGATTTGGTTCTCCTTGAACCCAATGCCGGTCTTGTCGGTCTTCATGATAGTGTTCATCAAGAGCTCACTTTGGAGGTTGTGGCCCTTGGTGAACTTCTCCAATCCACTTTTAAGCTTGATCTTCTCAACCTTGAGCTTTGCATTTTCCTCTTTGAGAGAGTTGATCAGGGTCATTACATCTTTGTCATCTTGCTTGGCCGACTTGATAGTGAATGGCTTGCTTGCCTTGAGGTTGGTTAGCTCTTCCTTGAGCTTGGTGTTCTCTTGCCTCATCTTCACATAGTCATCATGCTTGTCGGCCTCAACTACCTTCTTGCCCTTGCACTTAGCATTTTGCTCACTAGCAACTTCATCAAGCAAGTCCTCACAAGAAGTAGCTATATCACACTTAACAACTGGGTTAATAGCAACATGTGTAGCAAGATCGTTTGAAAGCAATTCATTAGCTATCACAAGTGTGCCATGTTCATTCTTAACTTGGTTGTAGTCATCTTTTAGCAAGTTGTATCTTGTATGGAGCTCTTGTGTTGACCGCTCAAGCTTATCATGTTTCTCGTTAGCTTGCTTGAGTGAGGCTTTGAGCTCCCTAGTGCTAGATGATAGAGATTTGTTCTCAAGCTTCAATTCATCATTAGCACTAGACAAGTCATCAAGCTTAGCATGCAAGTTATCATTGGCTTTCTCTAGTGATTCACTTTTGCCTTTATACTTCCTAATGAGCTTAGTATATTTGTTGCAAATTACAATTAGCTCATCATAGGAAGGTGCCTCAAACTCATCATCACTATCATCACTAGAGCTAGCCTCATCATCACTATCCTCTTTTTGTACCTTTTTGTCACCTTTAGCCATGAGGCATAGGTGTGTAGAGGATGAACCCGGAGATGATGGAGGGGGTGGCGGTGGAGTAGATGAACCAATCACCAAGGCGGCCACCTTCTCTTCGTCACTTTCATCTCCGGATGAGTCACTTGAGTCTTCAATGTCGGTGAGCCAATCACCAACAATGTAGGCTTTGCCATTCTTCTTCTTCTTGTGGAAGTTGAAGTTCTTCTTCTTCTTGAATGGCTTGTCATCCTTCTTCTCCTCATCACTTGACTCAACCTTGTTGCCCTTGTTGTACTTGAACTTGTTGTTAGCTTTCTTGTTTTTGTACTTGTCTTTCTTTTCTTCGGGGCAAGCATGAGCCAAGTGTCCAAGTTTGCCACAATTGTAGCAATCCATCTTGGAGAGGGGCTTTCTTGAAGAGCTTATGAAGAATTTCTTCTTCTTTGAGTCAAACTTGACTCCATTCTTGCTTAGCTTCTTAAACATCTTGGTTGTTTTCTTCACCATGAGAGCGAGATCATCATCATCATCATCATCGCCTGTGCTCTCATACATGACTTGCATCTTGTACTTCTCCGAGGAGGATGCCTTGAGTGCCAAGTCCTTCTTCTCCTCCTTCTCTTTTTCTTTCTTCTTGGAGGAGGAAGATGAGCCACCATCACCAATCTTCATGTACATCTCATGGGCATTGATCTTGCCCAAGATTTGTGTAGGTGTAGCGGCGGAGAGATCTCCTTGGTGAAGCACCGTGACGATGTGGCCATACTTCTCAATGGGCAAGACACAAAGGATCTTGCGTACCACATCGGCCTGTTCCATTTGGCTGAGACCGAGCCCATTCAATTCCTCTACAATAATGTTAAGTCGTGAGTACATTTCATTTGCATTTTCATTTGTATGCATAGAAAAAGAATTGAGCTTAGCCATAACCAAGTGATAGCGTTCTTCACGCTCACTTTTTGTGCCTTCGTGAAGAGCACAAATCGTGGTCCACAACTCAAATGCGTCTTTGGCATTACGCACACGGTTGAAGACATCCTTGCTAATGCCACGAAAGATAATGTTCTTCGCCTTGGCATTGTGCTTATCAAAGTTGAGGTCCTCCGCGAAGAGGGTGCCTCCCTTTGTGGCGGCCTTGAGCACGCCCACGTCAATGGCCTCTAGATAGG
This sequence comes from Microstegium vimineum, assembly GCA_022036555.1. NCBI lineage: Eukaryota > Viridiplantae > Streptophyta > Magnoliopsida > Poales > Poaceae > Microstegium > Microstegium vimineum. The sequence continues at coordinate 21,560,770 of CM039140.1, forward strand.
CCTCCATACGAACTTTCCCAATAAGGAAAGTCATCTCCATCGAACATGGGAGGTGGTCCATCCCCATGGGACATCTTGCTCTAGGCGGTGAGGCCTAATTTAGAGCAAACCTTGCTCTTATACCAATTGAAAGGATCAAGATGCCCAAGAGGGGGGGTGAATTGGGCTCTTTTTAATTTCTAAACAAGAATTAAACCTATAAAGAGCCAATTAACCCCCTAGTGCCTACCGCTTGTGTGTCCTAGCTAGAAAGCGGTAGCAAGTCAATGGAAAGCAAAAACTTCATACACAATTCTAGTATGAATTGAAAGACAAGTGCAGAAAGTAATGCGGTAATAAAGAGCTAGGGAAAGAGATGCTTGACACGGCGATGTTTTGCCGAGGTATCGAGGAGTCGACACTCCCCCCTAGTCCTCATTGGAGCACCTCGCAAGGTATAGCTCCCCTCAATCCCGTGCAAGGGATGAGTGCTCTCTACGGGCTGATTCTTCGCCACTCCGGCTCGGTCAATCGCCCACAACCGATCACAACGTCGATGGAGAAGGGCCGCCGACAATCTCCGGCGATCACCTTCCTCCGAGCACCACCGGACCGTCTAGGTGATGTCGATCACCAAGAGTAACAAGCCTCGATCTTCGCTTGACTCACTCAAGCTTCACAACTAGAGGATGCACACTTGAACTCTTGGATGAACTAGAGAGAAGATGGATGGATTCGCGAATCACTCTCTCTCTCTAGGGCTCTTGCTCTCTTCCCAACCTTCTCAACGAACTCAGCAACTCAAATGAGCAAAGGCCAGGTGGGAAAGAAGTGGGAGGGGCTATAAATAGACCCTCTGAAAACTGCCTCAGGCTGGCAATTTAAGTTGGCGACGGACGCTCTGTCGACTAGGCGACGGACGGTCCGTCGCATGCCCAACAGCTAGTTTCTGTTCATAGTTTAGGCGACGGACGCTCCGGTGCCTTGGCGACGGACGGTCCGACGCCCTGCCTAACGGCTAGTTCTGACACACTGTTCCCAGCGACGGATGCTACGTCACTGGGCGACGGACGCTCATCCCTAGCGTCCGGCGCTTCGCTCTGGCTAGGGTTGAAAAACACCCTCTCTGGAAGGTCGATGGACGCTCTTACCAGCGTCCGACGCCTGGCCGTCGGACTGCGTCTGACGGATCCTGAGAAACTTAGCCAGAAAACATCCTCTCTGGAAGGTCGACGGACGCTGTGGACTCAACCACCCAGGTCCGACGCCTCTGTCCGATGCCGACGGACAACGTCCGGCGCCCCTGCCAGGAGCGTCCGACGCCCAGAAAACAGTTTTAACAACTTCGTTTTTCGTCGCGATGAATATGGAAGTTGTTCTAGTCTATCATACAGTCACCATAGGCTTGCTTAGAGCTAAGGAAGTCAAGTGTGCACCACACCTAAGTCATGAAGCTTTCCTAAGTCAAGCTACTAATCTCAACCCCTGTTAATAGTACGGTCAAAGGTAAAAAGAGAAGCCCTATCTATTTCTATGTGCCCTTCATCTCCTTATGGCACTTAGCCTATCATTCTAGGGTCTTCATCATGTCTCCTTGAAACTGAAACGATATCCATCTTGGGGGTTAAGAGATGACCATTAGATCCCATTCTTATCGATCACTATGGCTAAGCTACGCATAGCCTCTGCAAAACACACGTTAGCCATAATAAACTCTAATTGTCGTTAATCACCGAAACCAACTAGGGCAATTATTCTTCACATGGACTATGCAAAATTATAAAAAATATAGGGGCACATCAATGTCCCAATTCTTAGAAAAATGATGAGCACATCAAAGCTCATGAAAAAAATAGCTATGTCTCAAATTTATAAGTTAGAAAGAGAGATGATATCATATAGAGGAGTATGGATCATTTGTCATGTTCCACACACTTGCACATCTTGATCTAAGAGTATGACATTTCTCTCCTTGGATCTGGAATTTGACTTTACAATATATATCAGGTAAGTTTGCTACATCTTTGATCCCTACCTATAGCTCCACATAAGCCTTTAGAGTAGGATAAAAAGAAGGCAAACTTTGATACATGCCTTGGTGAGGAATCATACACCTTATGAGCAACTCGAGAGTATCATTTGAGGAACACTAAGTCTTTCTTTTACAAAACTTTACAATACCTCCGATATGAAACTTGTGAAAGAATGAGAAAACTAGTGCTCAAGTCAAGTTGTTCTATCTCTCAACTTTCCAAGACAAAGGATAAAGCTACAAGCCCCATGAAGGACTAAGGTAATATGGGTGAGTCTTTATTGCTAATTTTTCCATTCAAAAGAGAAGTATGATTGTTGTAGATTTAGTACTCTTGAAATATGAAGCATAGTAGCAACTCCTAATCCATCGAGCTAAGTTTAATTATTTTCTCGGGACGAGCAAAGGTTAAGCTTGGGGGATCTTGTTGGCACCAACAATGATGCAGTTTTACACTAAAAAGATGTCAACAACCTTAGGATCAAGGATAAACAATCACATCATGAGCATACTTTATCAAATAACTAGTTCCACATGTCCATGAACTATGTGATTGCAGGATGGAAGAAATGGAGCAAAGGAGAGCCAGTGGGACCCACATAGGGGGTCGGCCGACCACCCTATGGGCCCACCAAGATCTCCCCTCTTAGCCATGATCCAGGAGAAGCACCTTAGAGTGAATTCCAACCCTTGGATCACTCTGTGCTTTCTCCCAACGGCTCACATGTAAAGGACATGGATCCATGGGCCCACACCAAGGAGATAAACATGACAACTACCTCAGGAGCAACATCCAATACCTATGACAAGTGGGACCAGCACCTGGACGGCTGACGTGGGCCAGAGACCCCAAGGGGGGTCGACTGACCTCTACATGGGCCCACAAACGCCCCACTAGGTCCCTGACCAGTGGGGCTACATCTAGAAGACCAGAGGATGGCCCACAGGCCATAGCGGGGGTCGGCTGACCACCTCCTAGGTCGGTTCAGCACCTGCCAACCGTCATACTCACTAACACATGTTGGAAAATATGCACCATCCATTCAAAGTTGGTTCTAAGGCGGTTGGATCCAAGGGTGGAGATTTGAAGCCTGCTGGATTGCTGACGTGGTGATGGAGTAGCCTCTACTCCACCTCCCACTATAAATAGAGGCTCATACCCCCTTTCTACACATGGTGAAGAAGCCTACAAGCTCTATTCCTTAGATTGTTCTAGTAGTTTAGTCTAGAGTGGGAGTTAGAGTTGAGTCGAGATGCGCTCAGGATTTCCGGAGTTGTCTTCTAGAAAGTCTGGTATAGCTGTTGTATCTTTCCTTCTTTGTAAGACTTTTTGTTTATTCAATATATTACTTTTCCTCTATTTTACTTAGTATTTACTTTGAGCATTTCTATACTAGATATAGTCTTGCTATATGCTTTTTCTCTTTAATAGCCTTTACATTAATAGTCTATGATCCTTGTGGCCTTTCCCGTATGCGATCAGTGCCTGTCATAGGGTGCTTTGATTATAGATCGTAGTCAAAGTAATAAGTTGTGTGTAATCATGGTGCTTTTACATCACCTTATCCTTGGTTACTACTTGTTGCGTGGATTGTTTGTGGTAGCTAGCAAGAGAGTGATAGCCTTGTCTAGTCTTTGTATTCCACCATGTGTTCTTAGGCAAGTTCTTAAAAGGTAAGGCCCCCGTAAGAAGAGGGCACGGTCCGGTAGGAGTTTTGTCCTCCTACTAATATATCCCCTCGCCTAGCATACTTGTATTGAGGAGGCAAACTATAGTGTTTAGACTAGTTCATTGGCTAAGTATATTGAAGTAGAGTGAATTACACAGGAGTCCCTTTACTCTCTCGTTGTCCTCCCACCTAGCTATACTATCTAGTCCGTTCTAAGTATCATTTACCTTGGCTTATTCATTCATCAACCCTTCCTATCACATATATCGTTTACCCCCCTATACTAGTTGGTACTAAGTTGAGGTGCTCTCTAGGATCTTCTCTAATTATCATTTCTAGCCCAGCTTTCCATTGGGAAAATATAAATTACGATACCTTGGAATTCTCCTAGGTGGAGTGCTACAATGGTATAATCTTTGTGCTTGCATATTTGTCCAATAGTCATAAGAAATACCAACACCTACCAAACATCATTAGGTAGGAGTTAAAATGGTTTTTAGATACCTAAATGGCACTAAAGATCTTGGATTATTCTATAACAGAAATCAAGATCCAATTTTATTAGGATATACGGATGCTGGTTTTTTATTAGATCCACACAACGATAGATCACAAACAGGCTTTATATTCTTGCAAGGTGGAACAACAATATCTTGGGAATCTTCAAATTAAACATTAGTATCCACTTCCACCAATCATTCTAAAATAATCGCATTATATGAAGCATCATGCAAATGTGTATGGCTTCGCAGAATGATAAACCACATAATACAATCATATGGTATTGGTGCACTTGAGACACCTACAATTATCTTTGAGGATAATTTGGCATGTGTTACTCAAATGGAATCAAGTTATATTAAGAGCAATATGACTAAGCATATTATTCCAAATTTATTCTACCCCATGAACTCAAAAGAATGGAGAAATTGAGATCTTGCAAACTAAGTCATGTGATAATCTAGCAGATTTATTCACAAAATCTCTTCCATACTCTGCGTTCCGTAAATGCATTGACGGTATTGGTATGAGAAAACTTAGAGTCTTGCAAGAATCTGTGGGGAGAAACTCTCTAAACATAACCTACTCCAAATTTACATTATACTCTTTTTCTTTACATGAGTTTTACCCTTTTTGGATTTTCTCACATAAAGTTTTAATGAGGTAATGGTAACATATTATCTATTTTTCCTCATAGAGGTTTTTCGAAGATAATATTTATGACATATTGATCTTTGCTCAAATTGTTTTAGACTATGTCTTTAGGAATCCCTAAAGTGGTGTTTATCCTTAATTTTCCCACTAGGTTTTAAGAAGTTTTGCCTGGTATATCGATACACTTTGGTTTTTTCCATAGGGTTTTCCAAAGCTTTGTTGATGGTCCTTAGTGTCAACTTTTTAAGCAATTATATACATGATAATTGGATCAATAAAATATAATATCTAGAAATATAGGGCTTTAATTAACAATTTCCATGACTTTTGGTGTTTTATTATTTTCTACGGACTATTCCAGAAAAGAGCAATCAAGGGAATCAATTCAGAGAAGATATCGAATAAATCCTGTGGAGAAACACCTGCCATTCTACTCAAGGAGGATCCTGCAGACACCGGAGCAAAGCGGGACCCCAGAGGCCGACCTGTGGGGCCGGCCGGCATGGGGTGGGGCCGGGTGGCAACCCCTGGGCCCGCTGGCCGCCGTCTTCTGGAAGCTTCCTCCACCACCTTTGAAGATTGATCTGAGCCCTACGTGAAGTCGGTTTGATCCAACGACTGTCGTGCATCCCACCGGACTATAAATAGCAGGGCATACCCCCCCGAAGGCATCCCAGATCATTCAGTCATTTGGAGATCCATTCAGTGTAAGTCATAGGAGATCTAGTCATCCAGAGCCATAAACCTAGTTAGATTCATAGCATAGCCTAGTTAGATTCGAGAGTAGAGGAAGTCAAGATTTGATCTTGGACTCCCGGCGTTGTCAATAGATGGGAGTCTGGTACAGTTCTTATTCTTTTATTCTCTGTTAGTATTTATCTGCAGTTGTATGATATTTATAGGCAACACTATTCTTCATTAATTTGTTCTTGTTTACTTTGTTCATTGTCTACGTTAATATATCTAGTATAGTTAGTTTGCTATTGAGTTCATGCACATATTCATATAGCGCTCGTCTATTTGATCATATGGCAAGTGGTAGACAGTATGTAGGCGTGGTTCTTAGATACATTGCTTATCTGTGGATGCCCCCAGCTATGTCGGGTCATGGGGTAGATCATGGAGGTGACGGGTCCATTGAGTGCTTTGTAGGGCTCCCCCCCGCCCCGTGCAGTGGTTTGGTAGGGAGGAATTGTCAGGTTGAGGATATCTTGTTATATCTAAGGTTTCTAAACTCAACTCATCCTGTTCATGGCCCCATTGTGTTTGGGAATATTGGTAGTATTACTTAACAATGATTACTAGATGTACTTGCACTAACTAGTGTAGCTTTGACGGTAGCTAGAATACTTAGGAGTTATTTTCTTTATTACTTGTATTAAATGACGCTTGTGTAGTGACTAGAATGCTCTAGAAACTTTACCCTTATTATTATTATGATGATGACTGATCAATTTACCCTATATCATATATATTTATCATGTGACTTACCCCTGTTTAAGAGTAGAGATCATTGATGGTTAAATCCATTCATTCATTTCATATGTTTGTTATCAATACTATAGATTATCAGTTTTGCTAGACCTTCCCAGTGGTAGAATATATAAATGACAACTGGTAATACTCTAGGTAAAATGCTACAATAGTATAATTAATCTGTCCGCTGGTAGAATCATTAGTTCTTTATAATTTCATCTATCTTTATTTATTTCTGCCTAGTCATACATAAAATATAGAATATTACATAAGTACCATAAAATATTCCTAGCTCTATAATTAGGGATGACAACCTAGTTCCATGCTTAGGAGAAAGGAAAAAATAAGTGGCTAGTTGCTAAAGGCAAGTTAATTACATACCATGCATTTTTGGCGCCATTGCTAAGAACTACGTTCTTGGTGATGTCATTAAGAAATGTCAACAACCATTTTTGGCGTCGTCGCCATGGAAGGTATTGAAACTTAGGAAGTATTGATTACCATATGCAAATGAATAAAGATCGATTAACCAATAAACCTCTTACTCAAACAGGTTTACCCTTGTTTCTATCTATCTGTGTATCTTATGCAGGGTAAATGAATGCACGGTTTCTCTCTTCCAGATAATTTCACTTCAAATCCAGAGAAACTCCTTCGAAGAAAGACAAAGTTTGCACAAGTAAGGGATACTAGCAATTCACAATCACAAACACCATCAGCTGAAGCTCACTCTTCGAGAGAAGAAGCTCAAACATCGGAAGAAGAACAAATGGGATCAATTTTAGCAATTGTATCCCCCCCACTCCCCTCCCTCTCCCTCCTCCCTACTCCCTCACTTGTAAGTATGTTCTTTATACTCCATTTTTATTGGTTTTATAAAATCCTCACCGTGGGGAACTCCTCCACGGTTTTTGCGTCAAAAATTTTAGCAACTGCTTTTGAAGCTATGGCCGAGAAGACACTGCGCGAGTTCTCTGCCCCAACTACTGCCAACATCCGCACTGGACCGATAGTAAATGTTGGAGATAATGGATTCAAGCTCAAGCCTGCTCTCATTACCATGGTTCAAGCAAATCAGTTCTGTGGAAAGGCTCATGAAGATGCAAGTGCACACTTGTTGGTATTCCTTATGACTATTGGATAAAACCGCAAGCGCATAGATTATATCGTTGTAGCACTTCACCTAGGAGTATTCCAAGGTATCGTAATTTATATTTTCCCAAGGGAAAGTTGAGCTAGAAATAATAATTAGATGGAGATCCTAGAGAACACCTCAACTTAGTACCAACTAGTATAGGGGGGTAAACGATATATGTGATAGGAAGGGTGATGAATGAACAAGCCAAGGTAAATGATAACTTAGAATAACTAGTAAGTATAGCTAGGTGGGAGGACAACGAGAGAGATAGGAACTCCTATGTAATTCACTTCTACTTTAGTGTACTTAGCCAATTAATTAGTCTAAACACAATAGTATGCCTCCTCAATACAAGTATGCTAGGAGAGAGGATAGATCAGTAGGAGGGAAAAACTCCTACCGGACCGTGCTCTCTTTTTATGGGGCCCTTACCTTTTAAGAACTTGCCTAAGAACACGTGGTGGAATACAAAGACTAGACAAGGCTATCACTCTCTTGCTAGCTACCACAAACAATCCATGCAGCAAGCGGTAACCAAGGGTAAGATGATGTATAAGCACCACGCTTACACTCAACTTACTACCTTAATTATGATCTATAACCAAAGCACCCTATGACAGGCAATGATCACATATGGGAAAGGCCACAAGGATCACAAACTATTAATGTAAAGGCTAGTAATAAGCAAAAGCATACAACAATACTATAACTAGTATAGTAATGCTCAAAGTTAATACTAAGTAGAGTAGAGGAAAAGTAATATATTGAATAAAGTAAAGTCTTACGAAGAAGGAAAGATACAAGAGCTATACAAGACTCTCCAAAAGACGACTCCGGAAATCCCGAGCACAGCTCGACTCAACTCTAACTCCCACACTAGACTAACTACTTAGATAATTCTAAGTGATTTAGCTTGTAGGCTTGTCCACCCTGAATGAAGAGGGGGTGTGAGCTCTATTTATAGTTGGAGGTGGAGTAGGGGCTACTCCACCGCCACGTCATCAATCTAGGAGGCTTCGATTCTGGACCCTTGGATCCACCGCCTCTAAACCGCCTTAGAATGGAGGGTTCTGATCTTCAACATGTGTTAAATGCGTGGGCGAGTCACCAGGCGCAGCAGGGGGTATCGGCCGACCACCCTATGGAAGGTGGGCCCTACCCAGAGCTTCTAGAGCTTTCCCCACTGGTCAGGGACCAAGTGGAGGGTGGTAGCCCCTAGTGGGGTATTGGCCGACCCCCCTTGGGGACTTAGGACCACCACCTTCTTCTAGAAGGTGGCTCCAATTGTCATGTGACTTGGTTGATTCTTATGAGATGTTTGTCACGTTGATTTCCTTGATGTGGGCCCATGGATCCATGTGAAGTGAATATGGGCCGTTGGGAGAAATCACAATTTGATCCAAGGGTGGAGAATCACTTGGGAGTGCTTCTCCTGGATCATGGCCAGAGTGAGGAGCTGGTGGGCCCTATGGTGGTGTCGGCCGACCCACTATGTGGGTCCCACTAGCCCATCTTGCTTCATTTCTTCTAATTCTACATCAAATACTTCATGGACATGTGGAACTTGTTATTTTATATAATATGCTCATGATATGTTGTTCTATCCTTGATCCCGAGGTTGTTGACAGTATTTTGATGGTGACAAAATGGGTCATTCTTACCGTCGACAACACTTACAACACCTTCACGATCAAAGGAGTATCGAGAGATGCTACTCTACTCCGCCTTTCCCATTTTCAGTTTTGGGGAAAGGAAAATAGTCGTTCTACACGAACAAGGATATCAACACTACATGGGATAAGTGTACCACTACTTTCCTAGCCATGTTCTTTCCTACAGGCAAGACCAATGCTCTACGTGGGAAAATTTTAAGCTGTCAACAACAACATGGTGAATCATTCGCCAAAGCATGGGAACGTTTTCAAGATTACATCTCGGGCTATCCTCATTATGGAATGAAGGATTGGCTATTGTTACAGACTTTCTATCACTGACGAGTCACTAATTCTCATGAATCTATGGATGCCGCAGCTGGAGGAGCTTTCTGTCACTTAAGCTCCCCAATGCAACATCACTGTGTGAGAAGATGGCCTATAATCATAGCTAAAACAAAGAACGTAATCAACCTCGAAAGAGAGGAGGAGGTATATATCAACTCAAGGAAGCTGACCTGGTCACCGCCAAGTTAGACCTTATTATAAAGAAGCTTGAAAGTCAAGACATCGAGAAGAGAGATGTCATGCATATCAGTGACTCTCGCATGACTTGTGAAGAGTGTGGAGATATTGACCATTGAGGAAACAATGGTCCTGAATTGCACGAGGATGTAAACTTCATCAATAACAACAACAACAGCTATCATCCTCAGCAAGGCCAAGGATGGAATCAGCCGAACCAAGGATGGAATCAGCAACCTCGACAAGGTAATTACCAAGGTAACAACAATTACATTTTTCTGTCTTTAAGAGAATTAGTTACTGGTCAGTCCCAATTACTTGAACAAATGTCTAAGAAGGTAGCATCCAATGATAAATCACTAGAAAATATAAATACTAGGATGGAACCTTTGCTTTTGCTATCAAAAATCAAAATAGCTTCAATAAAATGTTAGATATACAATTAGCTCAGCTGGCAGCTGTTGTTCCCCCAATGAAGGAAGGTAAGATTGCGGGCTAGCCGGAAGATTTAGAAACTGCAAATTTGGTTGACATTTTCAATGCAGTCAACTACAACACTCAACCCTCTAATGTGAAGTGGATTGACTATTCAGTTCCCAAGAAGAAAGGTGACCCAGGGAGTCCTGTCATTCCTATCTCCATAGGATGTCATGCCTTCCCAGAAGCTATCGGCGATTTCGGTGCAAGTGTCAACATTATTCCTTAGGTAATATATGAAAAGATTTTGGGAGATCCCCTGTTGTACACAAACATACGTTTGCAGCTTGCAGATCAGTCTATATGTTACCCCGAGGGAGTTCTAGAAGAAGTCATCATTAGAGTGGGACAATCATATGTTCCAATTGACTTTGTGGACATGGAAACAGGAGGGGATGAAAGAGCACCCATCATATTGGGCCGACCATTCTTGTGCACAACTAAAGCCATCATCTATGTGGAGCACGCCAAGATTGTATTTTTCATAAAAGACAAGAAAGAGAAGTTCTCATTCAAGAACCGCATGCTCAACACTTGTGCACTGCCACGAAGGAAGTATGAACAAGATCAATCAACAGTACCCAAGAAGAAGAACAATAATAGAAGGAGGAAGAACAAGCAGAGCCAGATCTCAGAAGGAGCAGTCCAGATGATCAACCCAGTCAAAACAAAGCACGATCACTTGCTAGCCTCACCATACGTAGTCAAGAAGGGAGACCCAAGAGTACCAACCATTGAATGCAAAATTAGAAAGATAGTCTTCCCTTCGATCTTCTGCGACACAGGATCAGGGGTCAACATAATGTCAAAGGTAACATATGATCATTTATTTGAAGGTATACCTTTGTACCCAATATATATGCAGTTGCAGATGGCGGACTTGACATACAGATTCCTCGAAGGCATAGCAAAGAACATAGCAGTACAAATTCAAGATTCACATATTTGTTAACACTGGATTTTGGTATGCTTGGGAAGATCACAGGTAGGCCAGCAAGCAATGGGTGTTCGGAGCATTCGGCAAGTATCCATGTGGTCGGCTAGGTTCAGAGCATTCGGCAAGTATCCATGCGGTCGACTAGTTTCAGAGCAATTCGACAAGTGTCTATGCGGTTGGTTAATCTCCAAAGATTCGACAAATGATCGTGCGGTCAGCTATTCTGAGAAAAGGGTGATTTTCTGTTGAAGAAGCGACAAAAATGGCGAGTGAGGGCCGAATCGGGAAACAGACATCACGATGATTAAGGAAATAAAGACTCCGAAGGAAAGACTAGGGTTAGAAGTGTCATGTTTTTCCTTTAATGTTTGTAGTCGTGTCCTTTTAGGACTCATGTCATCACCAGGGTATAAATATAAACCCTTGGCCATTGTAAAAATTGTTCACAACCAAATCAATACAACCGGCCCCGTGCCAACTTCGAGTCCTTTGTCGTGTCGTCGAGTTCTTCGAGAGGAATCATCGATCCGTCGACCTCTGTAAGTCCCGGCAACCATGTTATCATGTCTAGTATCATGCGGTGGATTTAGATATTGATGCAAGTAGTCTTGTTTGTTTTCAATGATCATGCGGCGGATCTTTGTTTGATAATCAAGAAGTCTTCGCTTATGTTTCGTTTACGAGTAGATACCGTGCGGCAGGCGTTTGCTCGATATGCTTAGCAAAAGCAAGATAGTTATCAGCTCTATTAGATTTGGCAAGATCTAGTAGATTCATTAAGTTATCATGTGTTGCATGTTTTAGATATTTTATATATTTGTAACACTCTTTTGCCCAATCTAGATTGATACGGTTCGGCTCTATTCTTTTTTATAGATCTATTTTACTTTTTCTACAAATAGATCTTGTGTTCATAATAGCCAAGTTAGTTTAATCTAGATTGTTACATGTTGCGGGTTCATGCATGTTAACCATGTTTAAGCTTTGATAGGGTTAAGTATCGTGCGGCGGATACAAGGTTTAGATTAGTTTAATCGTGTTTGCTTACATGTTCCTTCATCATGGACCCCAACTCGGTTAGTTTGCCGAGCTTGGTTACACTTTAATTCATAGTTAATTATGATTCGTTCATACGTACTCTTACCATGCATACACGTTCGGCAATCAACGTTTCACGTACTCCATGTTTGTTTTAGCCGAATAATCTATAAGACTTGTTGGCAGACAACTTCTATAGTTGTATGTCGTCGTAAGTGGCTTCAGGGCCATATATATGGAACTGTCTGGTCTCACCTGACATGTTCCAGTTTTATATCTAATGATTTTCATCCCTTGTTAGTTTCAGGTCAAACTGACTGGCACATTTCCGAATTTCGAAATACCTGGGCACCCGATTGAAGCCACGCTTTTCGGCTTGTTGTGTGTGAGGCACATTGCATCATATTTTGTATCAACACACTTTTTGGCACCCCCGGTGGGACTCACATTTCAAGATGCCTGAAATCGATAATAGCCAGGTTCTGGATCTGACTATGGAAGAGTTGCCAGAAGATCTGAGGAATTTAGTTTAGCAGGCATGTGATGAGTTTCAGCACAAGTGCTTGCTATCCTTTTCATGGAATAAAAGCAAAAAAGTTTTTCAGAAGCAGTCACTCCCTAGAGCTCTCCTTCCACATCAGACTGATTACACAGAGGAAGAGGATGCTCAGAAGATGACTGAAATGGTTTACAAGGCCATGAGTGAAACCATGAGAAATCATCATACAACTTTTTTGAATACTTTCCGTACGATCATGGTCAATACTTTCAGTCCATCTGCTGATAAGTGCTTTGAAGAATTTTCTGGTCCAATGCAGGGACCGACGTTGTTTCATGTGCCCAAGCAACAGGAGAAAATTGCTGAGAGTAGCGGAGCGCCTGGTATGGACCAAGGTGAGATAGCTCCTCACCAAAAGCAGCAACCGCCCATGACATATGGTCAGCTCACGTTCGGCGCATCAGGAAACGTTCCACAATCGGCTTTCAAGGTGTCTCCAGCAGCGAACAGGTTGCAGAAGAATATGTATGGAGATGGATATCAAGAATTTGCCGATTACAATGCTATTGATGCTCTTCTGAATCCAGGGTATAAGAATTCGGCAGGGTTGCCTTTTGAGGGGCAAGCACATGGAGCTACGAATTCAAATATTGATGTTATCATGCACAGGATGGCAGATATGATGCAGAATCAGTTTGTCTTAAAGCCAAAGAATCGGTCCTATGCATACAAGTCCCCTTATCTAGAGTGGTATAACCGAGTGGCACTACCTCCAAGGGTTAAGCCTCCTACAGATTTGACCAAGTTTTCTAGTCAAGATGATACTAGCACCATAGAGCGTATCAGCCGATACTTGATGTAGCTTGGAGAAGCATCCGCCGATGAAGCTTGGAGGATTAGGTATTTTCCATTGTATCTGACAGGGCCAGCTTTCACGTGGTTCACGTCTTTATCGGCAAATTCCATTGGTACATGGGCAGAATTAGAACAGAGATTCCATGTGTATTTCTTTACAGGTACGAATTGCAGGAATACGAGGTTGCTACGCTAGCCGGAAAACAAAACTTTTCGACCTCATAAACCAGAATCTACTGCTAGTTACAGCTTACGGGATTACCACTAGACGCGCAGGTGCAGCGGAAGACGACTTGATGTAGTCGTGCGCGTCGCAGCAGGCAGTGCAGTTGCGTGGTCGTCCGTCTCAACGTCCCCTTCGCGTGGTTCGTCCTTGTGCTCCAGATGCAGCACCTCCGAGGAATCCCACACGTGCAGGGAGGAAGCGTTGCGCCTCCGGACTGCTAGGTCCGCGAGGAGCAAAAGGCGCGAGCATGGGGAGGCGACGGCGGCTGCCAAAAGGCGTGGATCAATTCGCCCCGCGCCCACCCCTTGCTTATATAGGCGTCCTAACGAGCTCCCACGGTGGAGGCCCATTAGTAACCCTAAACCTAGTCTAATTCGGGTCCAACCCGAATTAGGCTTCCAACCCCTTAAGCGTGCGACCCTATGGGCTCACGCATACATAGACATGGCCCAAGTACTCTTACTCGACCAATAGTTGATAGCGGCCTCTAGCAAGATGTGTCAACTCCTATGTATACGCTATGATCATATCAGACGAACCACTATGACCATGTACAAGTTATTCCCTTCGCCACTCGATATATGGTTCAACTCGTGGGTTAACACTTAACCCAAGCATGGCCATGCATTTGTTGATCCAATCACATGAGTGATCCAGTGATATCTCTCTCACGAAGAGAGGGGCAAATTCCATCTTGATTGTCTATGTCTCATAGCATGTTTCCCAACCACCCAAGGACCACCTTTATAACTACCCAATAACGGAGTAGCGTTTGATAGTCTCTAAGTAGATCGTTTCACATCTTGAGTACATACCACAATCTCAGGTCTAAGGACATAACGTACATGACATGAATAGAGACTTTCTCTTGTTGGGTCAGTCCAGCCTACATGTCTCACATGTGCCCACATTATTAGTTTGACATCTCTATGTCTATGACTTGTGAAACATAGCCATCAACTAATACATGTGCTGGTCTAATATTCAAGTGTGCTCTTACAAGAATGCCGACCAGGGACTACTATTAGAATAACCATTCAGGTAATTGAGTTCCACAAACAATTCACATAATTGTCAATCAATACTAGTTGTCTATAATGGATATTCAAAGCACACTTTATTAATCATGGATACAATCGGAATATAATCATCTACATGATTCGCTCTAGGGCATATTCCCAACAGTCTCCCACTTGCACTAGAGTTAATCTCTTAGATGTCTAATCCCCATAGACCTCAAGTGTGCCTCATGCTTAGGCTGTGGAAGAGCCTTTGTCAAAGGATCTGCAACATTCAAATCCGTATGTATCTTGCACATTTTGATCTCATCTCGACCGACGAACTCTCGGATAAGATGAAACTTCCGCAGTACATGTTTGTTCTTTTGGTGATTCCTTGGCTCCCTAGCCTGCGCTATCGCCCCATTGTTGTCACAATGTATATTCAATGGGCCGGACGCATTTGGAAACACACCAAGTTCAATGAGGAACCTCCTCATCCAAACACCTTCCTTTGCAGCGGCAGAAGCTGCAATGTACTCGGCTTCTGTTGTAGAATCAGTTACCGTCTCCTGCTTGGAACTTTTCCAACTTACAGCACCACCATTAATTGTGAACACAAAACCTGATTGAGACTGTGAATCATCTATGTCAGTTTGAAAGCTAGCATCGGTGTAACCATTTACAACGAGCTCCTCATTACCTCCATAGATTAGGAACACATCTTTAGTCCTTCTCAAGTACTTAAGAATGTTTTTAACAAGCGTCCAGTGACTCTCACCTGGATTGGCTTGGTACCTGCTCGCAACACTTAGAGCATATGAGACATCTGGGCGAGTACATATCATGGTATACATGATGGAACCAACTGCCGAAGCATATGGAACTTTACTCATTTGTTTCCGCTCATCAGCTGTCGAAGGACATTGCTTCTCGCTGAAACATATACCATGTGACATAGGCAAGAACCCTTTCTTGGATTGTTCCATGTTGAACCGTTTCAACACCTTGTCAATGTATGTCTCTTGACTTAATCCTATAAGCCTCTTTGATCTATCTCTATAGATTTTGATGCCCAAAATGTATGTTGCTTCTCCTAAATCCTTCATAGAAAAACTATTATTCAGTGAAGTCTTTACAGATTGCAACATAGGAATGTCATTCCCAATCAATAGTATGTCATCCACATACAAGATTAGAAACACAACAGCGCTCCCACTTTCCTTCTTGTAAACACAAGGTTCTTCTTCATTCTGACGAAATCCAAACCCTTTGATTACTTCATCAAAACGAATATTCCAACTCCGAGATGCTTGCTTTAATCCATAAATGGATTTCTGTAGCTTGCATATTTTTCCAGCATTTTTAGGATCAACAAAACCTTCGGGCTGTATCATATACACGTCCTCTTCCAAATTTCCATTTAGAAAGGCTGTTTTAACATCCATCTGCCAAATCTCATAATCGAAATAAGCAGCAATTGCTAGAATGATCCGGATAGATTTAAGCATCGCTACCGGCGAGAATGTCTCGTCGTAGTCAACTCCTTGAACTTGCCGAAAACCCTTTGCAACAAGTCGAGCTTTATAGACGTGAACGTTTCCATCCATATCCTTTTTCTTTTTATAGACCCATTTGCACTCAATAGGTTTAACCCCATCAGGCGGGTCAACCAAGTTCCAAACTTGATTGTCTCCCATGGAATCTATCTCGGATCTCATGGCACTTTGCCATTTCTCGGAATCTGGGTCCATCATTGCTTCCGCGTACGTTGCAGGTTCGTCATCGTCTAACAACAACACTTCCCCACGTGCCTCACGGATTCTTGCTGACCTTCGTGGTTGTGGTGGTGTTTCTCTTGCCACAGATATCTCAACTTGTTCTGCTACATTAGCATCACTCGTAGAGTTATCTCCTATTGGCTCATCTTGAACTTCTTCAAGATACACCTTCTCTACACTTTTCTCTTTGTTGAGAAACTCTTTCTCTAAGAAGACACCATTCCGAGCAACACTTTGCCCTCTGATCGGTTGTAGAAGTAATACCCTAAAGTTTCCTTTGGATATCCCACGAAAAAGCATTTGTCCGACTTGGGTGTAAGTTTATCTGACATAAGTCGTTTGACATAAACTTCACAACCCCAAATCTTTAGAAAAGACAAACTGGGACTCTTACCAGTCCATATCTCATATGGTGTCTTGACCACGGACTTAGACGGTACCCTATTCAATGTGAAAGCGGCTGTTTCTAGAGCGTATCCCCAAAATGAGAGTGGTAGGTCTGACTGGCTCATCATAGACCGAACCATGTCCAACAAAGTCCGATTACGTCGCTCGGACACGCCGTTTCTCTGAGGCGTTCCAGGTGGCGTAAGCTGTGGAACAATTCCGCAACTCTTTAGATGATTGCTAAACTCATGGCTCAAATATTCGCCTCCTCGATCAGATCGCAAGGCTTTAATTTTCTTGCCACGTTGATTCTCTACTTCATTCTGAAATTCTTTGAACTTTTCAAATGTTTCAGACTTATGCTTCATTAGGTAGACATATCCATATCTACTAAAGTCATCAGTAAAAGTTATGAAGTATTGAAATCCACCTCTAGCTGTCGTGCTCATTGGTCCACATACATCAGTATGTACGAGTTCCAACAAGTCAGACGCCCTCTCAGGAAATCCTTTGAATGGCGCCTTGGTCATCTTGCCTAGTAGGCAAGCCTCACATGTCTCGTATGATTCAAAATCAAACGAAGCTAGAAGACCATCATCATGGAGCCTCTTCATGCGATTCTCACTTATATGACCCAAACGACAATGCCACAAATATGTAGAACTTAACTCATTAAGCCGAGGCCTTTTAGCATTAACATTACAGATAGGTGTATCATCAAGATTTAAAATAAACAATCCATTCACAATGGATGCAAAAGCCACAAACATGTCATTCTTTGAGATCACACAACCATTGTCTTTACTCGCAAATGAATAACCATCCTTCATCAAACATGAAGGTGACACAATGTTTCGACTTAAACTAGGAACGAAATAACAATTATTCAATTCCATGATAAATCCTGACGGGAGGTGAAGTTGCATCGTCCCAACGCTCAACGCAGCAACTCTTGCATTGTTGCCCACGCGGAAATCAACTTCGCCTCTTCTCGTGCTTCTACTTCTTACCATTCCCTGCATCGTATTGCAAATATGAGCAACCGATCCGGTATCAAATACCCAGGAGTTAATGTAAGAATCAGCGAGAAAAATATCTGTAACATAAACGACAAGTGTACAAGCAGCGGGAGTACCTTTACTACCGCCATCCTTCTTTAAGGACTCCAAGTACAGCTTGCAGTTTCTCTTCCAGTGACCTTTCCTCTTACAATGAAAGCATATTGCTTCAGCAGCTGGTCCATTGGCAGGAGGAGGGTTTGGCTTAGAGATCTCATCTTTAGCCTTCGCCTTCTTCTTCCACCCAGCCTTCCTTTTAAAGTTGGGCTTGTTTTGGACCGCCATCACATGGCTAGTGCCTGCTGCCTTCTTGATATCAGCTTCTGCTGTTTTAAGCATGCCACATAATTCATTCAAGCCCTTCTCCGCCCCATGCATATGGTAGTTCGAGATGAAGTTTCCATAACTGGGCGAAGAGACGCAAGAATGAAATCAGTTGCCAACTCTTGGCCAATTGCGAAGCCTAGCTTCTCCAACCTCTGAGTGTAACCAACCATCTTGATTACATGTGGCCCTACAGGTGCGCCCTCAGCCAGCTTGGTTTCTGCAAGCGCCTTAGAGACATTGAACCTTTCAGTCCGCGCTTGAGTTTGGAACATATCTTCAAGCGCCACGATCATATCGTTCGCTGAATGATTATTGTCGAACTGCATCTGTAGATCAGGTTCCATACAAGCAAGCATGAGGCAACCCACTTCAAGATCAGCATCACATGCTTTCTTGTAAGCGGTTTTCTCTGCAGTGGGTGCATTATCATCAGGTTCATCTGGTAATGGGGTGTCTAGAATATCTTCCTTTTTCTCAGCCTGAGAACAATTCTCAGGCTGCGGATCCAATCCGCATAATTTGTTCCATTCAACTTATCTTTCTCAAGAATTGATCGCAAAGTAAATGGTTGATTACTGGGAGCCATCTACAACAAAAGTAATGCAAAATACTAAGACAATGTATCCATGAAGGAGTAAGTTATATCAAAATAAAACATACTCCCACTAAAATCAATATCCCTCAATTGATACTTAGTGATTCAGGACCCACAACTAACAAGTCAACTAGTGAGCTTTAGCATCACCGCTAGAAGACATGGTAGATCGGTAAGCAACACTTTGCTAATCATATCACATATGATTCTTGTTGTTGGGCAGCATCTCTATGCTACGCTCAACCTTCCCATGCTTCAAGGTCCCTAACCGTTAGGATAACCTTGTTCAAGTAACCAAACCTTCTGCTAGTAAGTGTCCGACACGAACCTGTCTAGTCAAGGAAAATCAGTGGCACCCTAATTTCATAGACCCACCACCAATCGTACAAGACACGTGACAGTGCAAGGTTTGGGGAAGCATACAACTTAAACATTGCTAAGGGATCATTCTACTTTACTATCATATTCATGTAGACAAAACATAATAGCGAACAACAAAAGTAGAATAAAATGAGAATCACATTCACACATAGTGACTTGGTATGGCCCTTTAAATAATGGTGATCTCCATCTCCATCATCTTGCCCATCATGGTGATCTCCATCTCCATGATCTTGCCCATCATGGTGATCTCCATCTCCATGATCCACGTGTGACATCCTTCTTGTGATAAGTCCTCCAAGAACTATCTTACCGCAGGCTATACTAATTACATAGTCGCAAGATCACAAGATGGCACGCAGGCCAATACATCAAAAGGGCAACACATATGGCTCCAACCGTGTTGCTTACATGTCACGCAGGGCATGAAAATTACATTAATCTCATAGGCCATACCAATCACATCAACTCCTGCAAAAACAAGTTAGGCGGTAGAACGATTCTAGGTGCTATAGTAGATAGCAACGGCGGTCCTGCAAAAACCAAGCGGGATTACATAGATCGCATCTATGGAATCACTATGAAAATCTCATCAGACTAATCTCATCAGCCCAAAATTTACTGGGATTACATAGATCGCATCTACATAGATCGCATCTATTCCCGACGCGCATCACATGCGCCCGGCTTCTGACCTAGGTTTCAATTCGATCAATCTAATTGATCTCCAACTCGCCCTGACTGGATTTACTTGCATCTGTTAACTCGGATGGCGGAATTCCGACCGGTACGAGTAGGCTGATACAATACCATCGCAGCAAGACATGAACCAAAGTCTGAGATTCATCATAAAACCCGCATATCACCATATGCCAAGATCTGAACCAATAACGAGGCAGTAACGGCTCCGATACCACTGAAGGAATACGAGGTTGCTACGCTAGCCGGAAAACAAAACTTTTCGACCTCATAAACCAGGATCTACTGCTAGTTACAGGTTACGGGATTACCACTAGACGCGCAGGTGCAGCGGAAGACGACTTGATGTAGTCGTGCGCGTCGCAGCAGGCAGTGCAGTTGCGTGGTCGTCCGTCTCAACGTCCCCTTCGCGTGGTTCGTCCTTGTGCTCCAGATGCAGCACCTCCGAGGAATCCCACACGTGCAGGGAGGAAGCGTTGCGCCTCCGGACTGCTAGGTCCGCGAGGAGCAAAAGGCGCGAGCGTGGGGAGGCGACGGCGGCTGCCAAAAGGCGTGGATCAATTCGCCCCGCGCCCACCCCTTGCTTATATAGGCGTCCTAACGAGCTCCCACGGTGGAGGCCCATTAGTAACCCTAAACCTAGTCTAATTCGGGTCCAACCCGAATTAGGCTTCCAACCCCTTAAGCGTGCGACCCTATGGGCTCACGCATACATAGACATGGCCCAAGTACTCTTACTCGACCAATAGTTGATAGCGGCCTCTAGCAAGACGTGTCAACTCCTATGTATACGCTATGATCATATCAGACGAACCACTATGACCATGTACAAGTTATTCCCTTCGCCACTCGATATATGGTTCAACTCGTGGGTTAACACTTAACCCAAGCATGGCCATGCATTTGTTGATCCAATCACATGAGTGATCCAGTGATATCTCTCTCACGAAGAGAGGGGCAAATTCCATCTTGATTGTCTATGTCTCATAGCATGTTTCCCAACCACCCAAGGACCACCTTTATAACTACCCAATAACGGAGTAGCGTTTGATAGTCTCTAAATAGATCGTTTCACATCTTGAGTACATACCACAATCTCAGGTCTAAGGACATAACGTACATGACATGAATAGAGACTTTCTCTTGTTGGGTCAGTCCAGCCTACATGTCTCACATGTGCCCACATTATTAGTTTGACATCTCTATGTCTATGACTTGTGAAACATAGCCATCAACTAATACATGTGCTGGTCTAATATTCAAGTGTGCTCTTACAAGAATGCCGACCAGGGACTACTATTAGAATAACCATTCAGGTAATTGAGTTCCACAAACAATTCACATAATTGTCAATCAATACTAGTTGTCTATAATGGATATTCAAAGCACACTTTATTAATCATGGATACAATCGGAATATAATCATCTACATGATTAGCTCTAGGGCATATTCCCAACACGAATAAGAAGAAGCTAGTTGATCTCATGAGCTTGAGGCAGAGGGCTAATGAGACACCCCAAGAGTATCTCCGCAGGTTCAGAGAGACCAAAAATCTCTGCTATTCTTTGAATCTACCAGATGACCAGTTGCCGGGTATGGCAATAGCAGGCATGCAGCCAAATGTCAGGGAGAAGCTGTTCGGCATGGATTTTGATGACCTTGGTCAGTTGTCGCAACGGTTGGCTATGATGAGTAATCAATCTCAAGGGTTTAGGAGAGATAACCGCTTCCAGAAGAGTGATGTGGCTAATGAAGTGTATCAAAGTTTCCTGGAAGAGGCAGCAGAATATGATGATAAAGATGAAATAGCCATAGCCGAATTGGTCTAAGCGAAAGAGCCAACTCAGGTTAGTCAACGATGGCTAAGGCAGCAGAAAGGTACTTATGACTTTGATGTCTCTAAGTCAAATAAGTTGTTTGAGTTGTTGTTGAGAGAGGGACGCATCAAATTGCCGGAAGGACACCCCATGCTGCGCCTTGAAGGAGTAAAGGATAAGAAGTTTTGTGGCTACCATAATACTAATTCACATTCCATCAATGATTGCCGAGTGTTCAGAGTGCGAATTCAGAAGGCCATTTGTTGACACAAAATATGACGCAATGTGCCTCACACATAGCAAGCCGGAAAGCGTGGCTTCAATCGGGTGCCGGGTATTTCGAAATCCGGAAACGTGCCAGTCAGTTTGACCTGAAACTAACAAGGGACGAAAATCATTAGATATAAAACTGGAACATGTCGGGTGAGACCAGACAATTCCATATATATATGGCCCTGAAGACACCTACAACGACATATAGCTATAGAAGCTATCTGCCAACAGGTCTTATAGATCGTTCGACTAAAGCAAACGCAAAGCATGTGGAAAGTTGATAGCCGAACGTGCATGCATGAAAAAGTACGTATGGACGAATGATAATTAACTGTAAATTTAAGCATAACCAAGCTCGGCAACCTAACCGAGATGGGATCCATGATGAAGAAACATGTAAGTAAACACGATCAAACTAATCTAAAGCCTGCATCTACTGCACGACACCTAGTTTTATCAAAGCTTAAACGTGATTAACATGCATGAACCCGCAACACGTAACAATCTAGATTTAAACTAACTTGGCTATTATGAACGCAAGATCTATATGTAGAAAAAGTAAAATGGATCTATAAGAAAGAATAGAGCCGAATCGTATCAATCTAGATTGGGCAATAGAGTGTTACAAATATATAAAATATCTAAAACATGCAACACATGATAACTTAATGAATCTATTAGATCTTGCCAAGTCTAATAAAACCGATAACTATCTTGCTTTTGCTAAGTATATCAAGAAGGCACCTGCCGCACGGTGTGTACTCATAAAGAAAACATAAGCGAAGACTTCTTGATTGTCAAGAAAAGATCCGCCGCACTTTTATTGTCAAGAAAAGATCCGCCGCACGGTGGGTACTCATAAACAAAACATAAGAAAAGATCCGGGACTTACGGAGGTCGACGGATCGATGATTCCTCTCGAATAACTCGACGACACGACAAAGGACTCGAAATTGGCACGGGGCCGATTTTATTGTACTGGTTGTGAACAGTTTTTACAATGGTCAAGGGTTTATATTTATACCCTGGTCATGACATGAGTCCTAAAAGGACACGACTACAAACATTAAAGGAAAAACACAACACTTCTAACCCTAGTCTTTCCTTCGGAGTCTTTATTTCCTTAATCGTCTTGATGTTTGTTGCCCGATTCGGCTCTGACTTGCCGTTTTTGTCGCTTCTTCAACAGAAAATCACCCTTTCTCAGAATAGCCGACCGCACGATCATTTGCCGAATCTTTATAGATTAACCGACCGCATAGACACTTGCCGAATTGCTCCAAAACTAGCCGACCGCATGGATACTTGTCGAATGCTCCGAACCTAGCCGACCGCATGGATACTTGCCGAATGCTCCGAACACCCATTGCTTGCTGGCCCACCTGTCACGTTTCCAAGTGTACCAAAATCCAGTGTTAACACATGCCCTCTCAATTTTGGGATAAAAATCATTTTATTCTAAAATTGACCACGAGCTCCCCCTTTTCTTTTAGGTCAACACTGTTTAACACCATAGCCGCCGCTCAGAAAAATTGGAGCTTCAGCGCACTTTTGAGTCCATTTTAGCACTTCAATGGCGACTCAGGACGAAATCCCAGAGGTAAGTTCCATTCACCTTCACGCATTCGGCAATTTTTGATTGATTCCTCTATTTCCTTCCCGATTCATTCTTTTCTGATTTTCTCGAAGGAATACAAGAACGAGATTCTGATCCCTTATGCTGCAAATCCTGATTCCAACCTTCTTGGTCCGATGGGAAATCCCGATCCAAATGAGATCATTGAGAAGGAGACTTCAAGAATTTCCTTCAAGTCTAGAGTCAGTCCGCCGAATCAATGGCCAAACACTTTCAAGACTTGGCCGTTTCCCCCAGTCGCTGGATGGCGAAACTGGTATCAGAGGATGCTGGAGAAAAGCAGTAGCAACTGGGATTCTAGGATATCAATCATTGCTTGGAACTATCTTTGTCAGAGATGCCTAGGAATGAACCCCTTCTGATAGCAGCTTCTCACTTCTGGTCTGACGCTATCAATGCCTTTGTCTTCGGCCATGGTATGATGACCCTCACTTTGGCCGATGTTTTCATGATGACCGGACTGAATGTATCATTGCCAGTTCACCCTCTCAAGTACAAGAGAAAAAGTAATCAGAAAGCTGTCAGATCTGGAGGTGGATGGGTTGGATACATTCAGACTTATATGGAAGCATCTGGTGTCGTCTCTAATAAGGAATACAGAGCCTTCATGAACATGTGGTTGTGCAGGTTCATCTTTTTGGAAAATCTAATGAGCTAACCTTGAATCACATGCAATGGCTGAGGACTTAGTTGCAGGTAGCTTAATCCCTCTGGGTAAGTATCTCCTAGGATCTGCCTACCATATGATGCATCAGATCATTGTTCAGATGTACCACAGTAAGGGCATCTCTGGTGTGAGTGGTCCTTGGTGGCTTATCCAGATGTGGTTGCAACTTTACATGCATCAGATAATGTATGTGCCCCTCCACAACTTGCATTTTTCCTTAGTTAATTATGCTGAAGGCAGCACAACAAAAGTCAAGAAATGTCAAACTTATGGAGAAGCAGCATCCTCCATCAGCATTGACATGGATATTGGTCATCTCTTCAAGTTGTTCTTCAAGGGTTTCACCAATGTGCTTTGGCTTCCTTACAGACAAGATGACAGTCTGACTCTCCCTTGCAAATTCAGCTATGAATCTGGCTATTCTGACAAGATAGCCATGGAGATTTTCAATTCCTTTATCAAACCTTGTATCCTACCAGTCGACTTTCATCATGGGACACTAGTAAACTCTACTTATGAATTCTATCACCCAAACATGGCAGCCAGGCAGTTAGGATGTGGACAATTGCCTCCAAGACCCGTCTTTTCAACAATCATAAGATACAGGGAGACAATCACAAGTACACTGGAATCTAACAAAGTTTTCGAGCTTGGATGTGATTTGCTAATATATGAACCTTCTCCATTTGGGCTAGTAGATGCTGCTCACCCTCTTTTTGCTTTTTGGTGGCAAGAATGGCACAACCACATTTTCAATGTACCAGTGCACTGTCTATGCCAAGACCTATACCCCCAATTTTCCTCTGACAGTGAGGTAATTTCATTGTACTTGTTACTTCTTGCTTTTGAACTCACCTCTTCTCATTTTAAAATCTAGATATGCACAGGATTTTGAGCCCATTCCTCATTCCAAAACACTTCAATACTACCGAGCTGGGCCCAAACCTGCCTTAGGTTTTAATGCTCCAACTCTGGCTACCTTCATGAAGACCCCTGCAGTTTCAGTTACTGCACTTCCAGGAGGAGAAGGCAAAAGGAAGGCACTTGAGAATGTCAATGTATTCAGAAGGGTAAGATCCAAGACAGTCAAGCGGTCTCCCAAGGTATGAACCTTTTATTTGGCAATAAATTCCATTTGGCCACAATTCTGACTGTCTCCATATCAAATCATCTCTACTGCAGCCATATGTTGAGATCCAAGGATCAAGCAATGTCTCAATGACAGTGGAAACCCCTCCTCAAGCTTCCACTGAGGATGCAAAGACCCATGAAACTGAAAATGCAAAAGCTCATGAAGCTGAAAACACAGAAGCTCGTGAAGCTGCCGAACACATTGGTAACACCATTCGGCTAATCATCTCTTTCTTCATACATGATATCTATCTCATGTTCCTTATACTTTATCATCTGTACTATTGGAAACAGATAAAATTTTAGAAGATTTGACAGGAGAAACTTCCTCTGGTTCTGTTCCAGACTCACCACTTCTGAATATTCAGTCAAGCCCTCAAACAAAGTAGGACACCACCCATTCTGAGGATCAACCAAGACAACATGTAATACTTTGCCTCAAACTATTCCTTTAGTATGCTCATCCCAGTCGGCTAACTTTTTCCTTTTAGAACACTGCCAAGCCGACTACTAGCTATTCCTTCACTGTTGAGGATTTCATCAGTGAAAAGGGTGAAGAAGCCAACTCTCAGCAGACCTTGTCAGTGGAAAACCAAGCTCGGCTGAAGGATATAGCTAGTCTGTTGAACAAGGACATCAACATCTTGGTTCAGGATTCAGATCAAACAAAAGATCTTCTTGAGCTCATCAATCAAGATCTTCCACCTATCCTCAGGACTTCTCTAGAGTCTGCAGCTAAACTTGATGATTACTTTGCTGTGGTGAAGAGGGCAAAAAAAACATAGCCTCTAGAACTGTTTTGCAGAACAATAGGTCTCTGAAGAAGCAAGAAGCCAAAGCCTTGCATTCTCAACTCCAAATTGCCAAGAATTCACTGGCAACTTTGGAGCCTGAGCTGAAAGCCATGGAGGATGGAAAAATAAAGTTGGAGGCCCAGTTAGCTGGACTGAATGCCAGAATTCAGTCTCACAAAGCCCAGATAGCAGATTTGCCAAACTCCATAGAGGTAACTTCATCAAAGATATCATCTGTTCTCAAAGAAGACCATCAGCTCAAGGCAAAGTTGTCAGACATCCAAAGCTCTGAAGATGAAGATCAAAAGGTACTGGACAATGTTAGCCGAATCAGGACTGAAGCTCTAGATGTCATTAATCATCTTTTGAGCTAGTAGAAACATGAGTTTGTAATATTTTAACTGTAACATATTTTGTTTCTGTGCAATTGGATATCTTGTGTTCTTCATTCTTTATACAGTCTTGTTTGTATGAGAATATAATCATCTCTTTATCCTCCCGAATAGAACATAGCCGACTACCTTTAGCCTTCCGATCAGAGACATAGCCGATTGCTCCTATCTTTCCAACTCAGAGAAACAACAGAGCAACTTTCAATTTTACTCGAGCCTGGCCCAGTCCAACAACGGCCCATCTGAATGGGAAAACCCTAACTCGTTGCTTGGTATTCCCACTCGTCTTATAAGTAAAACCGTCCTGCTTCCGCCCTTATCAACAGTTCCAGTCTAACAGTTTCGCCTTTGTCTCCCCATTTTCTTCGCCTACACCAATCCAAAGGAAACCCTAACCTCCATAGCAGCAATGGCCGGAGGCGACAACCGCGGCAAGCGTCCTGCTGAAGGAGAAGCTGAAGGAAGCCGAGCATGGCGCAATCGGCAGCGCGGGTAAGAATCAATCGCTTGCCCCCTTGAAGTCGCATTTCTTGTTCCTTTTTTTAAAACTTTGATCTTCTTCTTTATCAGAATCAGGGTGATCTCTTCCAGCTATAGCATCCCCTTTCCTCCGGCGGTAGCGTCCCAAGCAACATCTCAACCGGGGACTCCACCATCCGGTTCTTCCGGGTCCTCAGGCTCCTACCACTCCCAACATTGGGATTTGGATTCAGGTGCCATGGACGTCTCCTATACCCACGCAGAGGCGGTCACCTTCAGAAGTGAAAGGGACGAGGCTCGAGGAGAGCTAGAGAAGACTTCCAAGCAATACGGCATCGACCAACTCGAGTGGGAGAACCAGCGGAAGTAGTTTTGTGACGCCATCACCGGTTAGTATAAGTAAATTTGTCCTGTTTTTCTTTCTCTAATTCATCCGCTCATCCGATTGGTGTCCTTCCATTCAGCGCTCTCTGTAGAGGTCGAGTGTCTGAAGACTGCGGCGAACAAGATCGCCGACAAGGTGAATGCCCAAGGAGAGACCGCTGAGGCACGCCTTGACGAGGGGGGGTTTTTTCCCCCCAAAAATTTTAACCCCCCAAAGGGTTATTTTTTATTTTTGGGTTTTTTCCCCCTTTGGGGGTTTTTGAAAAAAAAAATTTTTTTGGGGGGAAAGACTTCCCCCCCCTTTTTTTTTTTTGGGGGGCCCCAAAAATTTTTTTGGGGCCCCAGGTTGGTTTTTTTTTTTTTTCCCCCCCCTTTTCCCCCCTTTTTGGGGCCTTCCCCCCTTTTTTTTTTGGGGGGGGGAAAACCCCAAAAATCCCCAAAAAAAAAAAAAAACCCTTTTTTGGGAAAAAAAGGGGGATGGCTTTTTTTTCCCCCAAAAACCCCCCCTTTTAAAAGGGGGGAAAGGCCCCCCAAAAAATTTAAAGGGGGGGTTTTTTTTGGGGGGGGAACCCCAAAAAAACCCGGAAAGGGGGGGAAAAATTTCCCTTTTAAAAAAAAAAAAATTTTTTTAAAAAAAAACCCCCCCCCCCCCCCTTTTTTTTTTGTTTTTTTTCCCAAAAGGAAAATGGGGGGGTTTTTTTTGGTTTTTTTTTTCCCCCGGGGGTTTTTTTTTTAAAAATTTCCCGGTTTTAATTTTTTTTGGGGGTTTTTTTTTTTTTTTTGGGGGAAAAAAAACCCCTTTTTTTTGGGCCCCTTTTTTTGGGTTTTTTTGGGAAAATTTTTTTTTTCGGAATTTTTTGGGTTTTTTTTTTTCCTTTTTTTAAAAAACCTTTCCCCCCGGGGAAAAAAAGGTTTTCCCAAAAAATTTTTCCCCGGTTTCTTCCCCCCTTTTTAAAAAATTTTTCCCCCCCCCTTTCCCCCCAAAAAAAAGGTTTTTTTTAAAAAAAAAATTTTTGGATTTTTCCCCGGGTTTTGGCCCCCTTTTTCCCCTTTCCTTCTTTTTTTTTTTTTTTTGGCCCTTTTTTTCCCCCCTTTTTTTCCCCAACCAAAAAAACCCCCAAAAAATTTTCCTTTTTTTTCCCTTTTTTTCCCTTTTTTTTTTTTTTAAAAAAAAAAATTTCCCAAATTTTTTCCCCCCAAATTTTTTGTTTTCCCCCCCAGGGGGCCCTTTTTTCCCGGGGCCCCCCCCCTTTTTTTTTTTAAAAACCCTTTTTTTTTTTAAATTTTCCCCCCCAAAAACCTTTTTTTTGGGGCCCCTTTTTTTTCTTTTTTTTTTTTTTAAAAAAAAAATTTTTTAAAAAAAAAAAATTTTTTAATTTTTTTTTTGGGGGGGGCCCCCGGAATTTTTGTTTTTTGGGGCCCCCTTTTTTTTTGGGGGAATTTTTTTAAAAAAAAATTTTTTTTAAAAAAAAACCCCCGGGGGGGGGGGGGAAAAAATTTTTTTTTTTTAAAAAAAAACCCCTTTAAAATTTTAAAAGGGGGGCCCCCCCCCAAAAAAAAAAATTTTTTTTTTTTTTTTCCCCAAAAAATTTTTGGCCCCCCAAAATTTTTTTTTTTTTCCCAAAAAAATTTTAAAAACCCCCCCCTTAAACCCCAATCCCCTTTCCCCCCCAAAAAACCTTTTGGGGCCCCCTTTTGGAAACCCCCCCTTTAAAATTTTGGCCAAAGTTTTCCCTTTGTTTGGGGGTTTGGGGCCCCCCCCTTTTCGGTAATTGGTTTTTTTGGGGGGGTTTTTTTTTTCCCCGGGTTTTTTTTTTTTTTTCCCAAAAAAAAAATTTTTTCCCCTTTTTTGGGGAAAAAAGGGGGGGGGTTTTTTAAAAATTAAAAAAGGTTTCCCCCCTTTTTTTTTTTCCCCAAAACCCCAAAGGTTAAAAAAACCAAAATTTTTAAATTAAAATTTTTTTTTTAAAAAAAATTTTTTTTGGGGGTGGGCCCTTTTCCCTTTTTTTTTTGGGGGGTTTTGGCCAGGGGGGGGCCCTTTAAAAAAATTTAAGGGGAAAAAAAATTTAAACCCCCCTTTTTTGGGGAAAACCCCAAAAAAACCCCCCTTTTTTTAATTTTTTTTGGGGTGGGGAAAAAACCCCAAACAAAACCCTTTTCCCGGTTTTAAAATTTTTTTTTCGGAAAACCAAAACCCTTTCCCAAAATTTTTTTTTTGGCCTTTTTTGGGGAAAAAAATTTTTTTAAAAAATTCCCAAAAAAATTTTAAAAAAAGGGGGGGGGTTTTTTTTAAAAAAAATTTTTAAACCCCCTTTTGGGGGGCCCCCGGGGGGGTTTTTTTTCCCTTTTCCCTAAAAAAACCCCCCCTTTTTTTTTTTGGGGAAAAGTAAAAAATTTTAAAATTTTTTGGGGGGGGAAAAACCTTTTTGGCCCTTTTTTTAAAATTTTTTTTTCCCCCTTTTTTAACCCTTTTATGAAAAAAAAGGGGGGGGGAAAAAAAAAAACCCCCCTTTTTTTTTTTAAAAAAATCGAAATTAACATTTTAAAAATTTTTTAAAATTTTTTTTTCCCCCTTTCCCCCCCCCCCTTTTAAAAAAAAAAA
This sequence comes from Microstegium vimineum, assembly GCA_022036555.1. Taxonomy (NCBI): domain Eukaryota; kingdom Viridiplantae; phylum Streptophyta; class Magnoliopsida; order Poales; family Poaceae; genus Microstegium; species Microstegium vimineum. The sequence goes on from CM039140.1 coordinate 21,590,832, forward strand.
AAAACCCCCCGGGGGGGGTTAACCCAAAAAAATTTTCCTTTAACCC